>CM030362.1:6639345-6660306 GCA_017893485.1 Hemerocallis citrina
CAAATGGCTCCTAATATTTCTTCCACAGTTCAGTCAGTTAAGTAAGCAAATAGAGGTCTAACCTGATAGGTCCATTCTTCGGCTGAAAGCTCTCTAACTTTATTAAAACCAGCTATTGCAACCAAGACAATTCCAGCACCCTCTACATCGAACATAGGACCATAGTTCTGGAAGCAAAAAATTAACAGATGTGGATACTTGCAAGTAAGCATGAAAACAGAATTGCTGAAAACAAAATGCATAGGGATAAACAATATCTTTTGTTTTGCCAGGTTTTCCAATATCTTTTGTAGTGTTATCATAAATCCATAGGGATAAACAATGAAAATGGGCCAATTTAATTAGGTTATTTAGATCTCTTACTTAATTCCCCAGTTCTGAGCAAGTTCATGCTGCATTGCCTTTGTAACACACAAGGCACCAGTAGCCATCCTCCCAAAAAATTTCGCAAACCTGTAACATACATAACAAAACTTATTAATTCAATGCCATAACTGGAGACTTACATATTAAAATTCAATGAGCAAACACATAGATTACCAGTAGTACACAGCCTACTGAATGCTTTCATCAACCAAGTCTACTGAATGCTTTCAGTTTGTTTAGTCCTCATACATTAAAAGTTCTGAAAGTTACATATACTTGAAGGGAAATAATTTTTTTTTCAAAGCATGCCTTGTTCAGTGTTTGATCTACTTATGTCAGATGTGTAAGCATTATTATCTCACAAAATGAGGCATCATGTTATGATTGATTAAATGTTTGTTTGATATGCAAGAATTTAAATTAAACTTAGAATATTAGAACTAGTGGATGTTGCTTGTATATTAATTATTAAATAAACTAAACAACATTGTCATCCTCCCTGTTACAGATAACAGAAACAATAAGATATGCTTAAATGTATTTTATGAGGACTAAAAATTACCTGACAGAAGACAAATGAATTGAATATGAGTGTATTCAGTGTAAGATCAGCATTGGAGTCCTTGAGCCCAAATGAACTTTTCCCTTGTGACTGGAGATACCATATAACTAGAAACTGATAGAATGATTGGCCTAAGATGTTTCTCCACATTACATTGCTGATAAAATTCCCCTTCCTCCCAACCGGTGCTCTTCTCATCAAGTCATCCTGAGGCGGTTCAGTGGCCAATGCAAGTGCCCCCAGAGTATCCATTATCATGTTCAACCAAAGTAGTTGAACTGCAGTGAGGGGAGCATTCCCTGGTGCATAAAACAGAAGAAATATTAAATTTGAGGAGATATTTGTGAAATCTTACAATAAGAATGAGATGATAATTAAATTTACCAGTCAAACAGGCTGATGAGAAATTAACAATCAAGGCGACAATATTCACGGTGAGCTGAAACTGTACAAACTTTTGTATATTGACATATACAGAACGCCCCCATTTACCCACAGTTACAATCGTGGAAAAATTATCACTCTGTGTTTTGAAGAAATAGTTGCAAGCACCCATGGCAACGATCAAAACCCCACCAAGAATGCACACGAGACACTCTTTGTATGTCTCTGTCTCTTCCTTCAACACCATGATCCCTACTACGCATTACATCAAACATTTTTCAAACATCAACAACAACATGAGTAGTATCAGAAATTAATCAACAAAGAAGTGCAAAAAGTTCTGATAATTTCATATACAACAAAAAGAGCATAAAGCTTGTCCATAGAGAATACAGAAACAAACCTGCACCATAACAGTTTTTCAGACAACAAGAACAGTATGGGAAATTAATCAACAAAGAAGTGCAAGAAGTTCTAGATCATATTATATAAGCAAAATATACTCCGCATTATAGAAGTTCTTCAGACAACAACAACAACAACGACGACAACGACAACAGAAATTAATCAACTGAAAAGAGCAAAATGTTGAAGATCATTTTTATATAACAAAATGGGAACAAAAAGGAAGATGGAAATCCCCACAAACCAAAGGTGGAGGGTTTCAGAAACCAAGTCTATTTAATGTATGATGATCAACCAAGTCTTCAAAAGAAAGCGGGCTTCCATCAACCCAGAATGAAAAGATCAATAATCATCATCCAATTGTTCGAAGATATATTCATCCACCTCATCGTCACCTTAATAAAAAAAAATTAATAAAATTATATTTGTGCAAATAATCAAAAATTCGTGCAAGTGGTGTAAGTGTGTAACATTATTTGAATCTCATCATACCTAGAATTGTTGGTATAAGAGTCACATATTCATCCTCTGTTCTAGCATCTTCATTGACCAAATCATTAGAAAATAGTTCTACTTTGGATGCTACAAATTAACACACAATAGAGATTATTAGATACTGATTAATAAATATATGCAAAAAATAGGGCGAAAAGAGGGCAAGTATTGCAAATACCTCCATCCTCTGCTCGTAGCCAATCTTGAGTTAATATCAAGGCTTCAATTGTTTCCTTCTTCATTCGGCTTCTATGACAACGGATCACACGACCACTAGTGCTAAAGGTGGATTCAGAAGCTACTGTGGAAACCGGAACAGCAAAAACATCTTTTGCAATCCTTCCAAGTATAGGATACATTCCGATATTCCCTCTCCACCAAGCTAATATATCAAAATTTTCCATTGTAGAATCATCCCACATAAGAACACCCTCCTCCATATATATGTCTAAATCCGTCTTCGTAGGCAAGCTTTGACAACTCTGAATATATTGATTAAATCTACTCTTTCTCTTTTCACCAACACTTTCAACTCTTCGTGAATAATTGCTTGAGCCAACTCCTTGTGGTATAGATTGACTTTTCTCATGAGAATTTTGCGAATATTCACCATGAAGTTCCTTGATTAACTTTACAATATTTTCTAACCGTCTTGCACCATCAAAACCATATATCTCTTCATAATACAACTTAATGGCAACTAATTTATATCTTGGGTCTAAAAAAGTTGCAACGGTAAAAAGCTTGTTAGCTTTTAACCAATACTTCATGAACTTCTTCTTCATCGCAGTTGCCATTCTCACAATTGTAGTATCTGAACTTCTCTCCTATTCATTTAGAAGTAATAAAACTTCACAAAATTCCTCGAAAAGAAGATTAGCAGTACAATAATCGGAACCGGAAATAAGCTTAGTGAGATCATTAAAATGCTTCAAGCAATTACTCAAGGTATCAATATGATTCCATTCATCTCCCGATGGGCAAGAATTGTATTTGTTGTCTTTGAGACGGAATTTACTAAAGACTTGCTTATATTCTAGTGCAACACTTAACATATCATAAGTGGAATTCCATCTTGTGCAAACATCAAGGAAAACATGTCTTCCATTCACACCAAGTTGTTTAGCAATATCATAGAAACTTTCTTGCACTTGTGGTGACATTGTAATATATTTAATACTTTTCCTCACATTATGAATAGCTTCGGAGATTTGCTTCAAACCATCTTGGACACAAGATTAATAATATGTGCGGCACATCACACATGAAAAAAAGAACCCTTGCACGGAAGCGTATCTAAAATACGATCCTTTGCCAAAGAGATAGCAACATCATTAGCCGTGTCATTATCAACGGTAACGGTAAAGATCTTACTATCTATATTCCATTGAAGCATGCACGACATAAAAACATCACAAATAATAACTCCCGTACCCTCTCTAACTTTAATAAAACCGACAACCCTCCGTTGCAAATTCCAATTAGCATCAATGAAATGAGAAGTAACACACAAGTATGACTTTTGTTGTGAAGATGCGGTCCACTTATCCATTGTGAAACTTATCCTACTTGTATGCGAGAAAAATGTGTCCAACAGCTTCTTCTTGTAATCAACATAGACATTCATACACAATTCCGTGATTGTATTGCGAGAAGGAACTATGTGTTCGGGACGAAGAGAATGCAAATAATCCAAAAACCTTCTATGTGTCACTATATTGAATGGGTATTCATGAGCAATAATTGCTTGTGCAAGTTTATAGCGACTTTTCTCATTGTCAAATTGAAAATTTTCTAGGCTACAAGTTCCATCATCTTTCTTGGAGGATGCTCGTATCAATATTTGGCGTATATCGGCTCTCGGTTTTTTTGAACATGTTGTTATATGGTTCCTTAGGTGTGTAGTTCCAAGTCTACTATCCGCATTAGTTTTGAAATGACAATGCATGCACTCGGCTTTTTTGCGTTTTGTCACTATCTCTTTCCCATCCACCATTTCTTTTACATCCTCGTCATATTTTACAAAATCTTTCCACACATCCGATCTACTTCTTGGTGGTTTTCGTATTTGAGCATTTGAGTTACTTGATGATTCGGTATTAATGGGTTGGGTAATAGATTGTTCATTAGGAGAAGACATGATGAAGACTATTTTGAACCTATGAAAAAAAACATTAACATATAATATATAATTAATCACTTTGCACCTATGAATATGCAGTAACTTAAAAGTTAAAACTATCAAAATACAGTGAATAATATATTCAAAAATAGAGTGAGAAAGAGATTTATACCGTCTCTTCAACAAAGTGCGACTCCGACGGCGGACAGGGGATGCACGACAGGACGGGGATGACGGCTGCCGTCGATTGCGGGAGAAGACTCTGGCTGCGGGAGAGGAAGGGGAGAAGACTCTGGCTGCCGTCGACTGCACGACAGGACTCTGGCTGCGGGAGAGGAAGGGGAGAAGAGGCGGGGGCGTGACTGGCGACGGGGCACTGGCGACTGTGGACGGGGCGCTGGCGACGGGGCTCGCGATGGGGCTTCGATCTCTCGATCTCGCGACGGGGCTGGCGAGCGGACGCGATGGAGACGGGTCCGGATGGGGGAGAAGAGGAAGACGGGGGAACGCGAGATCGATGTGGAGTGGAGTTGGGGATGGGGACTGGGAATTGGGGAGAACCGGAGAAGAGGAAGACGGGAGAGAAGAGGATTTTGGAGGATTTTGGATTCGATTTGGGATTTTTGATTTTGGATCTAGAATACGGGATGTAGGTGTAGCTGATTAGGGTTTAACTTTACTCATTGATATAACTATTAAATATATATATTAAATAAATAGATATAAAATTAAGCGGATATCCGTATCCGAATCCGCTTTTTTATTAATATCCGTATCCGTATCCGAATCCGAATTTTTTAGGATTTGGATATCCGAATCCGTATCCGTATCCGTCCGGATACGGATTTTTCATATCCGTATCCGCAAAAAAATTGGATTCGGATGCGGATCGAATCGGATATATCCTTATCCGAAAGCATCCCTACCTGAGAGAGAGTTGATACCCCAGGATAGACCTGGAAGAGCAGATACCTCTGGATAGATCGGAGAGAGAGATGATACCTCAGGGGAGACCTGAGAGAGAGTTGATACCTCGTGATAGACCTGAGAGAGCAGATACCTCCGGATAGACCAGAGAGAGAGATGATACCTCAGGGGAGACCTGAGAGAGAGTTGATACCCCAGGATAGACCTGGGAGAGCAGATACCTCCGGATAGACCGGAGAGAGAGAGATGATACCTTAGGGTAGACCTGAGAGAGAGTTGATACCCCAGGATAGACGTGAGAGAGCAGATTCCTTCGGATAGACCGGAGAGAGAGTTGATACCTCAGGGTAGACCTGAGAGAGTATTGATACTCTAGGATAGACTTGGGATAAAATGAATATGATATGAAATGTGAATGAGAAAGAGAAGAAAGTATTTGGTGTAAAATAAAATGAAATGGTGAAGTAAGTGTATGGGTGGAAATGAATAAGTAAATTAATAATTAAGCTATTGGCTTAAGATGTGATGAGTTATCACCCAAGTTCTACTTGGGGTGCAGTGATGATTACCTAAGTTATCGACTTTGGGGTGCGGTGTATATTACCCAAACTATATTTGGGGTGCAGTGTATTATCTAAAAAGAATGAGAGTTAATGTGAATTGTATTATGAGATGGAAAATGAAAAGTAGAAAACCTTGTGCTGTGAAATGAAAATGAGAAAGTGACAATAGCGTATGACATAAAATGAATATGAGGAAGTGGAGAAAGGAAGTGTATTATGAGTTAAGGATAAAGAAATTGTGTTATGAGAATGAATACAGAAAGTAGAGAGAGAATGCATTATGCATCTTATAAATGATAGTGATGATATAATACGAGAGTGGTCACGAAAATGATTATTAAAGAAAAATATGTTGTGTTATGAGGTTGTTGTACCTTGGAAGTGTGTCGAGGAACTACTCGCCCACTATTTTCGTGGAAATGGTGGGAACTACCTGCCTCGGCACAACTTTCAGGATGAATGAGTGAGTTGTTAATATGATGTCCGTATTGCGGGTTGGAAATAAAAAGTGAAGTAAATTGAAATATGTGTTATAAGGAAAAATGAAAGTTGTAACCATGATGAATTTGATGATGAGTATGATGATGTATTGATAGTGTAAAGAAGATAGTTGTAATGTATGATGAGAGTAAGAGTGATGTATTGCGAGACGTGATGATATGTGTTATAAGAAATAAATGAATGCGGTGTTATGTAATATGAGAATGAGAAAGAAAATGTTTATGAATGAAAATGAGTAAGAAAAAAAAATGAGTCGTGAGTTCGTAGATGCAAATGAATGGTAAATGAAGTGCGTGGGTAAATAAGTATGAAGAAAAATGGCAGTGACCTTATGTGATTATTTTTGAAAATAAAGAAATGATGAGGTGATGGTTATTGTGAAAAGATGAATATTTGTGTTGGAGATTTCAAAATGAAAAGTAATGAAATGTGAATTAATATGCTGCTTTGTAATTGAGTGTGAATTGAAGGAGTTGTATACATATATATATATATATTTATATATATACAGTTATACATTAATATGATGCATTTAGTGATGGGTGTGAAGTTATGGATATATATGTAGATGGATGCAGATTTGCTGAGTACTTGATATAACGTCGTATTCTTGATGCTTTAATATTCAGATTCAGGTTGAATCTTCTTACCTTGGTATTTGTAAGTTTAATTTATTTTCTTTATATAGTTTGGTTTATTTACTAGACTAGTGAATTATACTCACACCAGAAATGACTAACCCCTTAGTGTCTGGGGGGTTAGGGAGTCCCCGGACTACCCTAGGCCCCTACTGTTATAGGTCCTCAGCAGTGCAGAGGTAAGGCGTAGATTTCGTTGGGTGAAGTCTTTTCCTTTAAATTTTATGTATAAGTTCAGTTGTGTGAATAGTGGAATTTATGGTTTAATTGTATTTTGAATATATAAGCATGTAGATGATGATGATGATGAGTATAGTGCGGAGTGGTATGGTATGTTTGTGACCCGTAACCATCTCTTTGTGGAGTACCGGGCCCTGTGGTATGTTTTATAAAAAAATTTCTAAAAATTTTACCTCGTTTTCAAAGAAATTTATGGTTTTTAATTGATATTTGATATTCTATTATGAGTTTGGCCCCCAGAGCATAATATTATTTTGCCTGTGTGATTCTGCTCATTTTGGCCTGGTGAGCCCATGATATTATTGCCTGTGATGTGAGCTACGGAATTTAGAACAGAATTCCGTAAGCTTTTTTGTGTTTTGGGGCAAAAATTTCAAGGAAAACTCTGCCAAAATTTTCTTTAAACTATAACGATCTTGGTTTATGTTAAAAGTGATATAGAAACTGAAAGAATTGACTTTGGAGTTCAAAAAAAAAAAATGGGCGTTACAGCGATAGAGGACATGGGCCTGAGTGCTGGTATTCTCACAAAAAGAATCATATGATGCGCAGTTGCAAGGCTTATATGAAGAAGAAGCAAGAGAAACCGAAGATAGATTCTCCAAAGGAAGCTCAAGTGGGGCTTGTTGAGAATCTATGCTTATCAGCTCAGGAGGAGCTGGGCACTTAAGATTGGTGTATTGATTCGGGGGCTTCTTTTCATTGCACTCCGAGGAGAGAGGTGTTTGATGACTACAAGGAGGGTTCTTTTGGAGATGTGATCGTGAAAAATGGTCACCGGTGTCCTGTACGTGGGGTTGGTACTGTTCACGTGAATACCATTGATAATCAAAGTGTTGTCTTGCGGGAGACAAGGTATGTTCCAGATTTGAAAGAAAATCTTATCTCGATTGGAAGGCTAGACAAGGAGGGGTTGTCTACTACAGTTGGTAGTGGGGAGTGGTGCATAGCTGTAGGTTCAAGGGTGGTTGCAAAAGGGAAGCGTGAAGGAACGCTGTATTTGCTTAGAGACGTGAGGGGCGTTTCTCCTGTAGTTGACTCTCAGCTGGAATCGAGTAGCAGGTTGTGTGGGGTGCAACCGAGTTCTTTTAGTTGTGAAGGGGAGGTTACTAATTTAGTGGAAGTTACTAGCCATGGAAGTGATCCTAGTGGGCAAGATGTTGCTGCGGTGAGGATACTTTGCGAATTGGCAGTTAAAGCTTCAATTAGCTCTTGTATGATAGAGAGCACTGATATCGATATGCAGGGTGATGTCGATGAGGGTAACCGAATTGGGACTGTAGGGGTTGAACAGTCTGCGGAGTTTGTGGAGGTTTCGTCCACGGAGGTTTCTAGTGCAGAGGGTGCATTGAGAGGCTTTGAACCATGTCCGTTGTTGAAGGAGATCTTGCGAGTTGAGGAGTCTCATAACACGGAATCTGACACGGGAGGTTGTTTCTCAGGTATTCATGCTCTATGCAATTGGTGGAGCACATCCTTCATGAGGCGATAAGGGGTGGTTGGTGCACTCCACGTGGTGGAGTGGTGGAGGTGGTCTTCATGAGAGTGGGGAGTACTTGGGTCTTCCATGAAAGTGGGAGATGGCAGAGATAATGCGAGGAAAGATTGCAATAACTTTGAAGTGTGGTGTATTTGGTCCAAATGGGAGTTTGTTAGGAATTGTGGCCTCAAATACATGTAGGCACAGGGTACTTGAAGTTGGAGAAGAAGAGGAGTAGACAAAGAAGCAAAGGAAGACAAGCAGCAAGAAGAAGAAGTGAAGTCTGGAGGGTTGCGGTCGACCGATCAGGGGTGCGGTCGACCAACCCAGTCGACTGGGGGTTCTTTGAGTGCAGGCATCCAACAAAGGTGGGAACAGTCAACCGGTCTGGGCGATGCGGTCGACCAGTCAGCCCTCTGGATTGGTTTTGCATGATGCGGTCGACCGGCCTGGGGGGCAGTCGACCGACACCGATGCTGATTGTTTCTTTTGGGCTTACGGGAGAAAGGTCTAATTTGCTATATTTGTGTTTATCTTTTAGGATTTTCTTGGGGGCTATATATATGGCCGTAAACTCTAGGGTTTGGTAATCTAGTGCTGATCATTATTCAACTTCAAGTGAGATTGTGCCAAGTGTTTCAAAGGTGATACAGAGAGATTGAGAGTTGTAATCTTTCTTGTAATCTTTGTATTTCTTTGGGAATAAGAAGTATTAGTTATTTCTGCATATTGGTTGAGTTCTTGTGAGATCCATATATTGTGGTGGCTTGTTTTTGGTTCATCTATTTTTTGGAAGTTTCTATTGCTTGTGGTGTATTTCTGCTATTAGCACTACGAGTTGAGAGTAGATTTCTCCGACACATCCAAGGTCGTGCATGCTATAATATAACAATATGCATAAATAAAAATAGCATTTGTTCGTTTTGCTGCAGTCGTGAAATGCTAAAAAATAGCAAAGTAGAGAAGTCTTTAAAAAAGTTACATTTTTTAATAATTTTTTTTGTCATTGTAGGACTTTTTAAAATTAATTTTTTGCGTAGGAGAGAAGAAAAAAATTTGGCCTCACGCGAAACATCATGTTTCATGTTTCGTCCGGACTTTTGCAAAAGTCTCGGACCGCAACATTTTGCCAAAAAAAATGTGTTCGGCCTGTCAAATAATACTAATTATGATTAAACCCCTAAGTATAATTAACTACCTAATTAATTGTTAAATGAGCTAATTAGATAACTAAGTATAATTAACTAACTAATTAATTAATTTATTAAATGTCTTAAATTCATGGACGAAACATCATGTTTCGTCCAAGCCCATATATATTTTCCCCTATAATTTTAAATTCTACAAATCGATTATTTTGATCGGACGAAACATCATATTTTGTCTGATGAATTTAAAAAATATTAAAAAATTACAGATGAAACATGATGTTTTGTCCCTTATAATATGCATATTGCTATATCGATATATATATTTGCCTATTTACTGTAGCAAAAATGGCATAAATGGCATATATGCCTATGGTAGGGTAAAAATGGCTTGGGGCCCAACCAGGGCCCAATACTACTCTCACTCAAAAATGGTAAAAACAGTAATCTAGTTCGGCTTCGAGCCACTGAAGGGTCGGCTCCGAACCTCAAGTCCACCCCGACAGAACTGGTCTCCTCGTATCCGACGAGCCTCAGTGGTCCTCGGCCTCCGATCCGTGACAGCCCCACGGGCCGTCCCCCTGTCCTGGCGAGGCATGAGGATGACCTGGCACAGCCTAGTCCCTCCGATTCTCCCAGAGGCACAGGAGACCCATGATCAGCCATGTCAGCTCTAAATACCACTTAGGGCGTTGCCACGTCAGCCCTATACCACTCTGGGCATTGCCACGTCCGCCCTAAACCCCTTGGGCCTCCTGCCCCGTCAGGCCCATGGGCTTTTGGGTCCAGACCCGGCCCCCAAGCGGATCCATACCCGGTTGGAATTCTCTATAAATACTAGACCCTCACCCACCTTTTCAGGTAACCAATCTTTTGCCACTTAAATTCACCTAGTTATTGCTACTCTCTCACAGAGACTGACTAGATCGTCGGAGGGTCCGCCACCGGGATAAACCCCGGTGTTTCAGGGTCGTCTGCAGGTACACAAGACCTCGGATCCGAACCCTCTGATCCGAGCCGGGGCATCCACCCCACTCCGAGCCCGTCGCAGGGACCGCCCGGTCAGCCGAAGGTCGTCTGACAAGCAGCTTTCTCCTTCAATACAAATCGAGTCCGAACTCACACCTGGTGCATCCACACGTCTCCCAGAAATAAACCGCATCAGGTTGGCGCCGTTTGTGGGAAGTCTGCTTCAGAAGCCGACCCGAGCACGACCATCAAGGGACCTCGACAGCCGAACTCTCATGACCTCCAAGGGCAAGGGGGCTGCTTCCTCCGTCAACCGACGGGACTCGCCCCCACCAACTGCTAACGCCGGTCCACACACTTCAAAACACAGGGCTCCCCATCAGGGATCCCAAAGGAGCGTCACCCGTCAAGTCCAGCCCGACCTACGGGGGGTAATCGTTAACCGACAGATTAGCCGCAGCAGGGAAAGGGCCGCTTCCAACCCGGCCCCGAACCATCCAAGACCGCCGCCCGAGGGACGGAGGCCAGCACTCAGCCGCATCGGAAGGCAACCTTCAGACCGACCAAACAGGGTCGAGGGAGCCCCCGTCACTCATAAGGAGTTCCAAGACTTCCGGAGAGAAATTCTTGGGGCCCTCCGACGGGCCCCCAGGGAGGAAGCCCTCCACTCCCAAACCGGGTCGGACGCCGAGGCCAGCGTGTCCCGCCCGTCAACAATCCAGCCAGAGGACGATGGCATACTCCTAAGGCGCCTCCAAGAAATGGAGGATCGCCTCGATCATATAGGAGACGGCGACCAATGAGCGGCTCAGGAGTACAGACCTGTCCGTCCTCCCTTCTCCGCCCCCATCCTCCAAGCGGAAATACCCAGGAATTTCCGACCACCTCAATTCGAGACCTACGACGGCGAGGGAGATCCTGCTGATCACATGGAGGGTTTCAAAACCCTCATGATGATTCACAGCGCCTCGGATCCCCTGCTGTGCCGAGCCTTCCCCGCCACCCTTCGGGGTCCGGCTCGTGAATGGTTCTCGAAACTCACCTCCGGCTCCATTTACTCCTTCGACCAACTAGAGGGCTATTTTCTTGCCCACTTCGTCACCAGCCGGAAGGCCGAAAGGACCAGCGCCTCTTTACTTGGGCTCAGACAGATAGAGGGAGAGTCACTCAGAGTGTTCGTCCGGAGGTTTACCGCAGAGGCAAGGGTCGGTCTCCTCTCTTGATCCAGGCGTCGCCTCCGCGGTATTTCGGCACAACGTCCGTCATGGACAGCTGAAAGCTTCTCTGGCGAAGAGACCCCCCGTCGACTTTCCCGACCTCCTCAACAGGGTCGAGAAATACATTAGGGCAGAAGAGGCCCTTAACCCCGAAGATGCTAGGGAGGCCACCGGGAAGGGAAAACGGAAGGCCGAAGAAGTCGAACCATCAAAGAAGGCTCCGAGGGACGCGGGGGCCATGAAGAAGATCCCGTCGGTCCCCCGCTTCGAGAGGTACACTCCCTTGACACATAACGTATCTGCCATCCTCTTAGAAATCGAAGACAAAGGCATTGTCCGACTACCTCCCCGACCTAACAACAGCAAGAACCGAGATCAGCGCTTCTACTGCCGCTTCCACAGAGATCATGGGCACGAAACCGACCAATGCCGGGCCCTGAAAGACGAGATTGAGGAACTCATCTCCAGGGGGTACCTCCGAGAATTCACCCGAGAAGTCCCACGGGATCGGCGAGGTACTAGGAACCGGAGGCTCTCGCCTCCGAACCCTGCTCCGAACCGCATCCAGGGTCGGGATCCCGAGTCCGAGGGAGCCGCTGATACGTCGTTCATCTTGCACTGTGTCCACGGAGGGCCAATGGGAGGAGAATCAAATACTTCCCGAAAAGCCTTCATCCGAGAGGTGAATGCTGTCCAAGACAACCCCTCGCCCAAGCTGCAACCAATGCCGGTCTCATTCTCAGGAGAGGACCTCGAAGGCGTTCGCCTACCCCACTGCGATGCCCTCGTCATTAGCCTCCACATGGCTAATTGTGAAGTTCGCTGAATCCTCGTCGACAACGGCAGCTCGGTTAATATTCTTTTCCTCGAAGCCTTCGAGAATCTCAAGTTACCTAGAGGCAAACTCAAGCCGGCCGGATACACCTTGCATGGGTTCTCCGGCGTCCCTTGCATGAGTTATATTAAGGGATTGTTACCCTCGACGTTACCGCAGGATCGGCTCCCGTCAAGAGGACCGAGTCTATGGACTTCATGGTGGTCAACGTCAAGGCGGCTTACAACGCCATACTCGGCCGACCCGGACTATGTTCCCTCCAAGCGGTGCCTTCGGCTTACCATCTGAAACTTAAATTCCCCACCCCGCAAGGAGTCGGCATCGTCCGAGGCAGCCAAGAAGCAGCGCGATCGTACTATATGACCACCGTCGGTGGAGGGGTGTTCCCCCTCGACGCCGTCAAGCTCAAACCGGAAAGGGACGGCCCTGCTCCCGGACCTGCCGTCGACCTGGAGGAAGCCTCATTCGACGCCGAGCACCTAGTGAAGTTCCTTGAGGGACGAGCATAGGCTCTAACTTGGCTAAAAGTAAATCTTTTGTAAAGCTTTCGTGTGTAAAGGGCCGTTTTAGCGGCCCTCCCTATCTTATACGAAAGAAATCTCCTTTTATTATACTCTAAATGCCTCGGCAGATCCAACCTAATACCGAACTAGGGGATCGACACCCAAGTCTTCACTCCGGTATCGTCCCCGACTCCTTGATAGGTCCGACTCGACCTCAGGCCCGGGAGACTTCACAACACCCCACGCCGATCCCTCACGGACCGACAGGGCCGAACCACACTCCCTTCATCATTCCTTACACTATCAACCAGAGCGAAGAGTGAAATGAATTCCTTATTCATACTCCTTTATTGGGTTATGAGAAAACAAACAAAGACCGTTACAGAAACACTCCTCTCATCTCAAACTGAAGGAAGTCGCCCTCTCAGGGCCCCTCGAGTCCGACGAATGGCGGGATCACTCCGATCGAACAACTTGGAACTCTCTCTTTGTCATGATGGTCCTTCGGTTCGGCCACGGTCGACACACCGGCCACGGAGCTCTGGGCGTCAACGAGTCCTATACGCTCCATTAGCAGCAGCGCAGAGGGTACCCCCTCCGCTCGTCGACCCCCCGAGGAAGATGTCGAGACACCCAGCATCGTCCGGTAACGGTGTATCTCCACCTCCTTCTCCACTATCACATCGCGAAGTAGCTTCTCAGAGGAGGGTCTCTGCACCGAGGAACTCGACATAGTATATCCGAGTCCGACACCCACAAGTTCCCGATCCACCATCGCCCTCCTCAGCCGGCTTGCCTCCTCACTAAGGGCTTCAGACATGTTCCTGTAATAATTAAAGGCCGCATCAGTGTTATGGGCCCCCTTATGGTACCGAACCAAAGTGGTCTCCAATGCCTCAACCTTGCTCCGGAGCCACGCCACGTCGGAACGACGGGGGTCCGCCTCGGAAAGGGAAGCCACAACCTACAAGAGAACCAGCCAACTCAACACACATAAGCAAGGAGGTTCGGAAATATCCGAGGTCAAAAACACTTGGCCGGTCAAAAATACTTTTTTATAAATTGTGCTGCTTCTTACAAAAAATGCGGTGGCCAGTCCGCGGAAGGCAAATACAATCGAAGGGGGGGGAAAGAAAGATAAAACTATACAACTTGTTTTCCCACCTCGGCATCGGTCGGGTTCGCAGGAGGGTCGACAGCCGGGTTACCAACGGGCCCTTCTTCGCCAGGAGTCTTCGGTGTCCCCTCGATCTCCATGTCATACTCAAAGTTGGACAGGTCGACGGTCGGGTAGAAGTGCCTCACATGACTGAGGGCCTTCGCGTAACACTCGTCCTGGGCCTTGATCACCATCCGCTCACCCGCATCCGTCAGCTCTTCCCTTTCCTTGGCGAACACAGTCGTCAACTCCTCCTTCTCCTTGGCGAACTTCTTCTTCAAGGAGACCACCCTCTTCCCCCACTCCACATCCTTGGCCTCGAGCTCGAGCTTCATCTGCTGCTCCCTCTTGTGCGAGCCCTCGAGCTCGATCCGCATCTCCTTCATCTCCCGCTCCCTCTTATCCGCCCGAGCTCGCTCTTGTGACAGGGACGCTTCGTAGAGGTTCTTTACGTTGGCCCCCTGCATACAAGCCTGCGACCGACAAACACAGATAAGAAAAAGACTCCCGCAGCAAAATTAACAAGAGGAATAGGGTCGACAAGCTTACCAGCACGGTGGCCTGCGCCAGGCGCGTAAACGCCACCTCCACGGGCTCGCTCTCCATCACCTGGCGGTCGCGAGGGGTCGCCAACTTCTCCACCACCTCAACGGCCTGGGCCTCCTCGGTCAGACAGTCCCCCATCCGAACCGACCAGTCCGGTGCCCACCGGGTCCTCTTCCTCGACCTCTACCAAGAGCCCTTTCCCCTTATCGAGATCGGATGCCCTCGCTTGGCCCTGGCCCCTCGAAGTAGCCACCCCCTTGCTCGACTCCGAGTGAATCCTCTTGGTCCTCGGCTCGAGCTGGGCCTCCGAGATGATAAGGGACGACTCCCTCGGCTTCTTCGTCGCCTCCCCCTTCTTCTTCTCGGCGTTCTCCTTCTTCATGGCGAGCCTCTTTGCCTTGATCGACGCTTCATCCATGTCTGCAGAAAAAACCATTAAGAGCAATGAGCAAGAAAGTACGAAAGGATCGAGAGAAAAGAAACAACTACATACGCAGAACGGCTGGGCTCAGTCCAACGCTCGCCAGGTGGGCCTCCTTCACCTTCGCCCAATCAATACTAGGTGACAGACGGAGGCGCTCGACAAACCCCCACTCCTCGGCCGTCAAATCCCTCGGCCTCGGCGGTTGATAGCTCGGCTTGGAGTGGTTCCATCGAGTGGGAATGTCCCAGGGCTCTTCACTCCGGGTCACCAGATATTTTTTCTTCCAATCCTTGATGGAGTCCGGGTGGCTCTGAACGACCTTCCCCTTACTCCGGGGGGAGATGTAGTAAACACCCTCAGCCGCCGAGCTGATCATCAACATCGCTCGGAACACATTCAGCCGCAGGGGTACCTTTTGTTCCTCGCACATCAGTACAAAGCAGATAATCTGCTTCCAAGAGTTCGGCCCGTACTGCATCGGCGCCAAGGAGGCCCAGTTCAGCACCTCCCAAACAAACGGGAGGACTGGCAGCCTCAGTCCGGAGATAAAGGCGTCCACTAGGAAGACGCAATACCAAGCAGAGAGGGGATCAGTGGGGTGCAGAGTAGAGCTCGGCAACATCAATTGTAGCCGGGCCCTATGTGGTACGCCAGCTGCAAAACCTCCAAGTCCCCGCTCTCCAAGACGGTCGGAATCGCATCCATCATCACCCTCTTCCGACTCAGCGAAGAGGGCTGCACGCCAAAGAGCTCCTTGTCAGATAGGTCGTCGGGATACTGACGGAAAGGCTTCGGCTGTACGGGCGAACATGTCATCAAATTACGATAAACAGGCGCCTGGCTCGAACCACCAGTCCTCGACCCTGCCTTCCTCGGAGCCTTCTTCCTCTTCTTGGTCTGCTCCGGCGAGGGGATAGATAATGGCCCCAGACCGGTCGGCATGGAACTCGGACCCGCACCCTGAACTGCGGATCTCCTTACTGAGTCGCCCTCGCCTCCCTCCTCCTCGGAAGCCAACCCCAGAACACGGACACCGTCCGAACCATCACTTGCTTCCTCCGACTCGCTACTCTCCACCACGAAGGGATGCCGGGAGCGTAACGGCCACCCATTGTGTACCTCCTCCTCCTCACCTACTGGTTCCTCCCACGAAACCGAATCGGAAGGCTCCGCAGCGTGTACTGACTCCTCCTCAAGCACGGGCTCCTCCCACAACGTCGATTTGGAGACAGGTTTCACGTCCCCCCTAGACGTCGACGCTGACGAGCCAGACTGAGCCCTATCCATCTGTGCCTAAACTAAACAGACTTACCAACTAACCTGGGGTCACTTCGGAAGGAAGAGCCTAGTACAGCAAACTGCAGGGACGAGCGCTGAAGTGTTGGAAGATTTTTTGAAAAGGAAAGCAGCGAGAAAGAAGTGGGCGAAAGGGGGAGAGGGGGGAATATTTATAGAGGATGAAAACGACTCATCGATTTCCACAATTGCTGTTCACCTATTGACGTGCAACTGCCGCCTGGAAAATCGCGCAACGTCCTCGAAACGTGCGCTGCAGACGTCATCCAGTGCCAGGCTGGCAGCCAGACGTAGGGGTCGATTCGGATGGAGTATTCGGCGAAGAAAACATTTTACTTAAGATTTAAGGCGTCGTCCTTCGACAGACGCCCCGGGCTCCAGGGCTCGGTCGGTTCCCCTCTCACCCGCGAGCAGCTCGGGGATTACAGCCTCGACAGCCGAAACCCCGAACTGTTCGAGGGTGGGACAGAAACCACCATCGCCTGGAGCCCTATCGAAAGACAGATTGGCCAACCTCCCATCGGAGACGACCCATCTATCCGAGGCTCTTCAGCCCCAAGTCCGGAATGCGGTTGATGCCCATCCCGTCTGGATCTCTCTTGGGCCAAACAACTGTATCAAGGTCGTCTGACCCGAAAAAGGATCCAGACGGCAGAGCCACCACCAATCCGGGGCTCCTTATCTACCGGTCCGGATTTCGGTCGTTACCCCTCTCGCCCTGATCTCCCCTGGATCTGGCTACCGTATCAGAGCCATCAGATCCAAGAGAAGATCCGGGCGGCAGAGTAACCACCTCTCCGACACGACCGGGGGTGAAATTTTGCAAGAGACAGACGTCCGTCGGAGCAGACACCTCTGGTGGCCAATAGACCACCCTTGCTGTGATCCAACCCACTGCGGAGGGAGGGGTACTTATAGCCTCCCCCATAGGCCGGCCTTTATAACATGGGGAAAACCAAACGACGGAAACCCATGCGCCATGCATTTATTAGGTGGCGCAATTAAGGTCCCTGGGAAATGGGAACATCACACAGATCCCGGAGCGCCTTCAATGCTCCGCAAAAACAGCGGGCTACCCTGCTCAAACATTCTAAGGCACAACGGTTCGCCCCCACCGACATGTAATCCCTCGCCAGCTCTAGGCCAAGTCTAGTACCAGGGTAATCATATCAGGAAGGCTCAAACGGCTCGCCATCGCCCTTGCCGACCCGTAATCCCTCTCCAGCTCGAGGTTAGGTCTGGCACCAGGATAGTCTTCTCAGGAAGGCTCAACGACTCGCCCTCACCCTTGTTGACCCGTAATCCCTCGCCAGCTCGGGGTCAGGTCTAGCACCAGGGTAGTCTTCTCAGGAAGGCTCCACGGCTCGCCATCGCCCGTGCCGACCCGTAATCCCTCGCCCGCTCGAGGTCAAGTCTGGCACCAGGGTAGTCTTCTCAGGAAGGCTCAACGGCTCGCCATCACCCTTGTTGGCCCGTAATCCCTCGCCAGCTCGAGATCAGGTCTAGCACCAGGATAGTCTTCTCAGGAAGGCTCCACGGCTCGCCATTGCCCTTGCCGACCCGTAATCCCTCGCCAAGCTCGAGGTCAGGTCTGGCACCAGGGTAGTCTTCTCAGGAAGGCTCAACGGCTCGCCATCACCCTTGTTGGCCCGTAATCCCTCGCCAGCTCGAGGTCAGGTCTAGCACCAGGGTAGTCTTCTCAGGAAGGCTCTGCGGCTCGCCATCGCCCTTGCCGACCCGTAATCCCTCGCCAAGCTCGGGGTCAGGTCTGGCACCAGGGTAGTCTTCTCAGGAAGGCTCAACGGCTCACCATCACCCTTGTTGGCCCGTAATCCCTCGCCAGCTCGAGGTCAGGTTTAGCACCAGGGTAGTCTTCTCAGGAAGGCTCCACGGCTCGCCATCGCCCTTGTTAACTCGTAATCCCTCGCCAGCTCGAGGTCAGGTCTAGCACCAGGGTAGTCTTCTTAGGAAGGCTCAACGGCTCGCCATCACCCTTGCCGGCCCATAATCCCTCGCCAGCTCGAGGTTAGGTCTGGCACCAGGGTAATCTTCTCAGGAAGTCTCAACAGATCGCCATCACCCTTGCCGACCCGTAATCCCTCACCAGCTCGAGGTTAGGTCTGGCACCAGGGTAATCTTCTCAGGAAGTCTCAACAGATCGCCATCACCCTTGCCGACCCATAGACCCTCGCCGGCTCGAAGATCGCTCTAACATCAGGACAACCCCCTCATGAAGGCCCAGAGGTTCGTCATCCCATTTCTACAGCCATAAACACTCCTCCACGGCTAGCTCCCGCACCCCCGCAGGAGTGGGGGGCTTGTGTGGTAGGGTAAAAATGGCTTGGGGCCCAACCAGGGCCCAATACTACTCTCACTCAAAAATGGTAAAAACAGTAATCTAGTTCGGCTTCGAGCCACTGAAGGGTCGGCTCCGAACCTCAAGTCCACCCCCACAGAACTGGTCTCCTCGTATCCGACGAGCCTCACTGGTCCTCGGCCTCCGATCCGTGACAGCCCCACGGGCCGTCCCCCTGTCCTGGCGAGGCATGAGGATGATCTGGCACAGCCTAGTCCCTCCGATTCTCCCAGAGGCACAGGAGACCCATGATCAGCCATGTCAGCTCCAAATACCACTTAGGGCGTTGCCACGTCAGCCCTATACCACTCTGGGCATTGCCACGTCCGCCCTAAACCCCTTGGGCCTCCTGCCACTTCAGGCCCATGGGCTTTTGGGTCCAGACCCGGCCCCCAAGCGGATCCATACCCGGTTGGAATTCTCTATAAATACTAGACCCTCACCCACCTTTTCAGGTAACCAATCTTTTGCCACTTAAATTCACCTAGTTATTGCTACTCTCTCACAGAGACTGACTAGATCGTCGGAGGGTCCGACACCGGGATAAACCCCGGTGTTTCAGGACCGTCTGTAGGTACACAAGACCTCGGATCCGAACCCTCTGATCCGAGCCAAGGCATCCACCCCACTCCGAGCCCGTCGCAGGGACCGCCCGGTCAGCCGAGGGTCGTCTGACAAGCAGCTTTCTCCTTCAATACAAATCGAGTCCGAACTCACATCTGGTGCATCCACACGTCTCCCAGAAATAAACCGCATCAATGCCTAACGATTGCAGATGGTTTTTGGGGATAAAATGCATTTTATAAATAATTGCCTAACGACTGTGGATGCTCTAACATTGATTCATAAGAGCATAGACAATGGTTTGCTATTTTCCCATTTTGTTATTTTTTTGGCAAAATATCATCCATAATGGTTTGCTATTTTGCCATCTATATAATAAAACACAAAGAAAGCTATCAAGTGGTTCTCCTTCAATCTCCTAAAAAATCAAAGGCCCAGATCTAACCTCACAAAACATATTTTCCCCCCAAAAGTTCCCTCCAAAACTCAAATTCAAATCCCCCACCCAAAACAACTCATATATTTATTTTTTATTTATTTTTTCTCTCTCTCCCTCCCTCTTCTATTCAAAAAATTAAGAAAATAAAATTTTTAAAAATGTTTTAAAAATAAAAAATTTTAAAAACTAAAAAAATTAAAAATTTAAAAGCTTTAAAATTAGTTCAAAAAAATCATATAATATATTTTTTGCTGAACCCAAAAGTTTCTCATATAATATGTTTGCTACTTCAATTAATTTGCTCGACCTCCAAAACTATTTTATATGATCAAATAAGGTGCACCGTTCCGAAGACGTGCCGTAGGCATGTGTCAACGGGCAAACCTAGTATTTTGATAAATTAGAAACAATAGCTTCTCATATTAGAGAAACAATTTTCTCATTCTCAAAATGTAGGGGACGGAACATGTTGTATACGATCGGACGATACAAGTTGTATCACCCAAGATTATTTTAATATATATATATTATTTTAAAACTATCTTCCGTCCGTAAAATTTAAAAAAAATAAGAAGAAGGAACATGTCCCGTCCGACACCCAAAGTAGCAAAGACGGGACAACATGTCTCGTTCCAAGCCATATTTTTTATAAAAAATGAAGGTTCAGTGTTAATTTAATTACATAATCACTTGGTTTAATGTTTTAATCATGATTTATGATTTATTTAATTACTGATTAATTCACTACCAAATATTTTAATGAATAATAAATCATACAATCTTGTTTTTTTTTAAATGCGGGATGGAACAACATGTTCTGTC